>JAYKTQ010000464.1:0-5000 GCA_036010785.1 Ammospiza maritima maritima
TCTTCCGACACTTCCTTCCTTCCTTCCGACACTTCCTTCCTTCCGACACTTCCTTTCTTCCTTCCTTGCTTCCGACACTTCCTTCCAACACTTCCTTCCGACACTTCCTTCCTTCCTTCCTTCCTTCCTTCCTTCCTTCCTTCCTTCCTTCCTTCCTTCCTTCCTTCCTTCCTTCCGACACTTCCTTCCGACACTTCCTTCCGACACTTCCTTCCGACACTTCCTTCCGACACTTCGTTCCTTCCTTCCGACACTTCCTTCCGACACTTCCTTCCAACACTTCCTTCCGACACTTCCTTCCTTCCTTCCTTCCTTCCTTCCTTCCTTCCTTCCTTCCTTCCGACACTTCCTTCCGACACTTCCTTCCGACACTTCCTTCCGACACTTCCTTCCGACACTTCCTTCCGACACTTCGTTCCTTCCTTCCGACACTTCCTTCCGACACTTCCTTCCGACACTTCCTTCCGACACATCCTTCTTTTCTTCCGACACTTCCTTCCTTCCTTCTGACACTTCCTTCCTTCCTTCCTTCCTTCCTTCTTTCCTTCCTTCCTTCCTTCCTTCCGACACTTCCTTCCGACAATTCCTTCCGAAACTTCCTTCCGAAACTTCCTTCAGACACTTACTTCCGACACTTCCTTCCTTCCTTCCGACACTTCCTTCCTTCCTTCCTTCCTTCCTTCCTTCCTTCCTTCCTTCCTTCCTTCCTTCCTTCCTTCCTTCCTTCCTTCCTTCCGACACTTGCTTCCTTCCTTCCGACACTTCCTTCCGACACTTCCTTCCTTCCTTCCTTCCGACACTTCGTTCCTTCCTTCCTTCCTTCCTTCCTTCCTTCCTTCCGACACTTCCTTCCTTCCGACACTTCCTTCCGACACTTCCTTCCGACAATTCCTTCCGAAACTTCCTTCTGAAACTTCCTTCCGACACTTCCTTCCTTCATTCCTACACTTCCTTCCGACACTTCCTTCCGACACTTCCTTCCTTCCTTCCTTCCTTCCTTCCTTCCTTCCTTCCTTCCTTTCTTTCCGACACTTCCTTCCTTCCTTCCTTCCGACACTTCCTTCCTTCCGACACTTCCTTCCGACACTTCCTTCCGACACTTCCTTCCGACACTTCCTTCCTTCCTTGCTTCCTTCCTTCCTTCCTTCCTTACTTCCTTCCTTCCGACACTTCCTTCCGACACTTCCTTCCTTCCGACACTTCCTTCCTTCCTTCCTTCCTTCCTTCCTTCCTTCCTTCCTTCCTTCCTTCCGACACTTCCTTCCTTCCGACACTTCCTTGTTTCCTTCCGACACTTCCTTCCGACACTTCCTTCCGACACTTCCTTACGAAACTTCCTTCCTTCCTTCCAACACATCCTTCCTTCCTTCCGACACTTCCTTCCTTCCTTCCGACACTTCCTTCCTTCCTTCCTTCCTTCCTTCCTTCCTTCCTTCCTTCCTTCGTTCCGACACTTCCTTCCGACACTTCCTTCCGAAACTTCCTTCCGACACTTCCTTCCGACACTTCCTTCCTTCCTTCCTTCCGACACTTCCTTCCTTCCTTCCTTCCTTCCTTCCTTCCTTCCTTCCTTCCTTCCTTCCTTCCTTCCTTCCTTCCTTCCTTCCGACACTTCCTTCCGACACTTCCTTCCGACACTTCCTTCCTTCCATCCGACACTTCCTTCCTTCCTTCCGACACTTTCTTCCGACACTTCCTTCCGACACTTCCTTCCTTCCTTCCTTCCTTCCTTCCTTCCTTCCTTCCTTCCTTCCTTCCTTCCTTCCTTCCTTCCTTCCTTCCGACACTTCCTTCCTTCCGACACTTCCTTCCTTCCGACACTTCCTTCCTTCCTTCCTTCCTTCTCCTTCCTTCCTTCCTTTCCTTCCTTCCTTCCGGCACTTCCTTCCTTGCGACACTTCCTTCCTTCCGAGACTTCCTTCCTTCCGACACTTCCTTCCTTCCGACACTTCCTTCCCACACTTTCTTCCAACATTTCCTTCCGACACTTCCTTCCTTCCTTCCTCCCTCCCTTCCTCCCTCCCTTCCTTCCTTTCTTCCTTCGGAAACTTCCTTCCTTCCTTCCTTCCTTCCTTCCTTCCTTCCTTCCTTCCTTCCTTCCTTCCTTCCTTCCTTCCTTCCTTCCTTCCTTCCTTCCTCCTTCCTTCCTTCCTTCCTTCCTTCCTTCCTCTCTTCCGACACTTCCTTCCGACACTTCCTTCCGACACTTCCTTCCGACACTTCCTTCCGACACTTCCTTCTTTCCGACAATTCCTTTATTCCTTCCTTCCTTCCGACACTTCCTTCCGACACTTCCTTCCGACACATCCTTCCTTTCTTCCTTCCTTCCTTCCTTCCTTCCTTCCTTCCTTCCTTCCTTCCTTCCTTCCTTCTGACACTTCCTTCCGACACTTCCTTCCGACACTTCCTTCCTTCCTTCCGACACTTCCTTCCTTCCTTCCGACACTTCCTTCCTCCCTTCCTTCTTTCCTTCCTTCCTTCCTTCCTGGCTTCCTTCCTTGCTTCCTTCCTTCCTTCCTTCCTTCCTTCCTTCCTTCCTTCAGACACTTCCTTCCTTCCGACACTTCCTTCCTTCCGACACTTCCTTCCTTCCTTCCTTCCTTCCTTCCTTCCTTCCTTCCTTCCTTCCTTCCTTCCTTCCTTCCTTCCTTCCTTCCTTCTGACACTTCCTTCCGACACTTCCTTCCGACACTTCCTTCCTTCCTTCCGACACTTCCTTCCTTCCTTCCGACACTTCCTTCCTCCCTTCCTTCTTTCCTTCCTTCCTTCCTTCCTGGCTTCCTTCCTTGCTTCCTTCCTTCCTTTCCCTTCCTTCCTTCCTTCCGACACTTCCTTCCTTCCGACACTTCCTTCCTTCCTTCCTTCCTTCCTTCCTTCCTTCCTTCCTTCCTTCCTTCCGACACTTCCTTCCTTCCGACACTTCCTTCCTTCCTTCCGACACTTCCTTCCTTCCTTCCGACACTTCCTTCCTTCCGACACTTCCTTTCTTCCTTCCTTGCTTCCGACATTCCTTCCAACACTTCCTTCCGACACTTCCTTCCTTCCTTCCTTCCTTCCTTCCTTCCTTCCTTCCTTCCTTCCTTCCGACACTTCCTTCCGACACTTCCTTCCGACACTTCCTTCCGACACTTCCTTCCGACACTTCCTTCCTTCCTTCCGACACTTCCTTCCGACACTTCCTTCCGACACTTCCTTCCGACACTTCCTTCCGACACATCCTTCCTTTCTTCCGACACTTCCTTCCTTCCTTCTGACACTTCCTTCCTTCCTTCCTTCCTTCCTTCCTTCCTTCCTTCCTTCCTTCCTTCCTTCCTTCCTTCCTTCCTTCCGACACTTCCGTCCTTCCTTCCTTCCTTCCTTCCTTCCTTCCTTCCTTCCTTCCTTCCGACACTTCCTTCCGACACTTCCTTCCGACACTTCCTTCCTTCCTTCCTTCCTTCCTTCCTTCCTTCCTTCCTTCCTTCCTTCCTTCCTTCCTTCCTTCTGACACTTCCTTCCTTCCTTCCTTCCTTCCTTCCTTCCTTCCTTCCTTCCTTCCTTCCTTCCTTCCTTCCTTCCTTCCTTCCGACACTTCCTTCAAACACTTCCTTCCTTCCTTCCTTCCTTCCTTCCTTCCTTCCTTCCTTCCTTCCTTCCTTCCTTCCTTCCTTCCTTCCTTCCTTCCTTCCTTCCTTCCGACACTTCCTTCCTTCCGACACTTCCTTCCTTCCGACACTTCCTTCCTTCCGACACTTCCCTTCTTCCTTCCTTCCTTCCTTCCGGCACTTCCTTCCTTCCGACACTTCCTTCCTTCCGACACTTCCTTCCTTCCGACACTTCCTTCCGACACTTCCTTCCGACACTTCCTTCTTTCCGACAATTCCTTTATTCCTTCCTTCCTTCCGACACTTCCTTCCGACACTTCCTTCCGACACATCCTTCCTTTCTTCCTTCCTTCCTTCCTTCCTTCCTTCCTTCCTTCCTTCCTTCCTTCTGACACTTCCTTCCGACACTTCCTTCCGACACTTCCTTCCTTCCTTCCGACACTTCCTTCCTTCCTTCCGACACTTCCTTCCTCCCTTCCTTCTTTCCTTCCTTCCTTCCTTCCTGGCTTCCTTCCTTGCTTCCTTCCTTCCTTCCTTCCTTCCTTCCTTCCGACACTTCCTTCCTTCCGACACTTCCTTCCTTCCGACACTTCCTTCCTTCCTTCCTTCCTTCCTTCCTTCCTTCCTTCCTTCCTTCCTTCCTTCCTTCCTTCTGACACTTCCTTCCGACACTTCCTTCCGACACTTCCTTCCTTCCTTCCGACACTTCCTTCCTTCCTTCCGACACTTCCTTCCTCCCTTCCTTCTTTCCTTCCTTCCTTCCTTCCTGGCTTCCTTCCTTGCTTCCTTCCTTCCTTCCTTCCTTCCGACACTTCCTTCCTTCCGACACTTCCTTCCTTCCGACACTTCCTTCCTTCCTTCCTTCCTTCCTTCCTTCCTTCCTTCCTTCCTTCCTTCCTTCCTTCCTTCCGACACTTCCTTCCTTCCGACACTTCCTTCCTTCCGACACTTCCTTCCTTCCTTCCGACACTTCCTTCCTTCCTTCCGACACTTCCTTCCTTCCGACACTTCCTTTCTTCCTTCCTTGCTTCCGACATTCCTTCCAACACTTCCTTCCGACACTTCCTTCCTTCCTTCCTTCCTTCCTTCCTTCCTTCCTTCCGACACTTCCTTCCGACACTTCCTTCCGACACTTCCTTCCGACACTTCCTTCCGACACTTCCTTCCTTCCTTCCGACACTTCCTTCCGACACTTCCTTCCGACACTTCCTTCCGACACTTCCTTCCGACACATCCTTCCTTTCTTCCGACACTTCCTTCCTTCCTTCTGACACTTCCTTCCTTCCTTCCTTCCTTCCTTCCTTCCTTCCTTCCTTCCTTCCTTCCTTCCGACACTTCCGTCCTTCCTTCCTTCCTTCCTTCCTTCCTTCCTTCCTTCCGACACTTCCTTCCGACACTTCCTTCCGACACTTCCTT
>JAYKTQ010000464.1:25000-27500 GCA_036010785.1 Ammospiza maritima maritima
TCCTTCCGACACTTCCTTCCGACACTTCCTTCCGACACTTCCTTCCGACACTTCCTTCCGACACTTCCTTCCTTCCTTACGACACTTCCTTCCTTCCTTACGACACTTCCTTCCTTCCTTCCTTCCTTCCTTCCTTCCTTCCTTCCTTCCTTCCTTCCTTCCTTCCTTCCTTCCCTACTTCCTTCCCTACTTCCTTCCTTCCTTCCTTCCTTCCGGCACTTCCTTCCTTCCGACACTTCCTTCCTTCCGACACTTCCTTCCTTCCTTCCTTCCGACCCTTCCTTCCGACACTTCCTTCCGACACTTCCTTCTTTCCTTCCGACACTTCCTTCTTTCCTTCCGACACTTCCTTCGTTCCGACACTTCCTTCCGACACTTCCTTCCGACACTTCCTTCCGACACTTCCTTCCGACACTTCCTTCCTTCCTTACGACACTTCCTTCTTTCCTTCCGACACTTCCTTCCTTCCGACACTTCCTTCCGACACTTCCTTTCGACACTTCATTCCGACACTTCCTTCCGACACTTCCTTCCTTCCTTCCTCCCTCCCTTCCTCCCTCCCTTCCTTCCTTTCTTCCTTCGGAAACTTCCTTCCTTCCTTCCGTCCTTCCTTCCTTCCTTCCTTCCTTCCTTCCTTCCGACACTTCCTTCCGACACTTCCTTCCGACACTTCCTTCCGACACTTCCTTCCTTCCGACACTTCCTTCCGACACTTCCTTCCGACACTTCCTTCCTTCCTTACAACACTTCCTTCCTTCCTTCCTTCCTTCCTTCCTTCCTTCCTTCCTTCCTTCCTTCCTTCCTTCCTTCCTTCCTTCCTTCCTTCCTTCCATCCTTCCTTCCTTCCTTCCTTCCTTCTTTCCTTCCTTCCTTCCTTCCTTCCTTCCAACACTTCCTTCCTTCCGACACTTCCTTCCTTCCTTCCTTCCTTCCTTCCTTCCTTCCTTCCTTCCTTCCTTCCTTCCTTCCTTCCTTCCTTCCTTCCTTCCTTCCTTCCTTCCTTCTTTCCTTCCGACACTTCCTTCCTTCCGACACTTCCTTCCTTCCGACACTTCCTTCCTTTCTACCTTCCTTCCTTCCTTCCTTCCTTCCTTCCTTCCTTCCTTCCTTCCTTCCTTCCTTCCTTCCTTCCTTCCTTCCTTCCTTCCTTCCTTCCTTCCGACACTTCCTTCCGACACTTCCTTCAAACACTTCCTTCAAACACTTCCTTCAAACACTTCCTTCCTTCCTTCCTTCCTTCCTTCCTTCCTTCCTTCCTTCCTTCCTTCCTTCCTTCCTTCCTTCCTTCCTTCCTTCCGACACTTCCTTCCGACACTTCCTTCCGACACTTCCTTCCGACACTTCCTTCCTTCCTTCCTTCCTTCCTTCCTTCCTTCCTTCCTTCCTTCCTTCCTTCCTTCCTTCCTTCCTTCCTTCCTTCCTTCCTTCCTTCCTTCCTTCCTTCCTTCCTTCCTTCCTTCCCTACTTCCTTCCCTACTTCCTTCCTTCCTTCCTTCCTTCCGGCACTTCCTTCCTTCCGACACTTCCTTCCTTCCGACACTTCCTTCCTTCCTTCCTTCCGACCCTTCCTTCCGACACTTCCTTCCGACACTTCCTTCTTTCCTTCCGACACTTCCTTCTTTCCTTCCGACACTTCCTTCGTTCCGACACTTCCTTCCGACACTTCCTTCCGACACTTCCTTCCGACACTTCCTTCCGACACTTCCTTCCTTCCTTACGACACTTCCTTCCTTCCTTCCTTCCTTCCGACACTTCCTTCCGACACTTCCTTCCTTCCTTCCTTCCTTCCTTCCTTCCTTCCTTCCTTCCTTCCTTCCTTCCTTCCTTCCTTCCTTCCTTCCTTCCTTCCTTCTCTCCTTCCTTCCGACACTTCCTTCCTTCCTTCATTTCGACACTTCCTTCCGAAACTTCCTTCCTTCCTTCCTTCCTTCCTTCTTTCCTTCCTTCCTTCCTTCCTTCCTTCCTTCCTTCCTTCCTTCCTTCCTTCCTTCCTTCCTTCCGACACTTCCTTCCGACACTTCCTTCCTTCCTTCCTTCCTTCCTTCCTTCCTTCCTTCCTTCCTTCCTTCCTTCCTTCCTTCCTTCCTTCCTTCCTTCCTTCCTTCCTTCTTTCCTTCCTTCCTTCCTTCCTTCCTTCCTTCCTTCCTTCCTTCCTTCCTTCCTTCAGACACTTCCTTCCGACACTTCCTTCCGACACTTCCTTCCGACACTTCCTTCAAACACTTCCTTCAAACACTTCCTTCCTTCCTTCCTTCCTTCCTTCCTTCCTTCCTTCCTTCCTTCCTTCCTTCCTTCCTTCCTTCCTTCCTTCCTTCCTTCCTTCCTTCCGACACTTCCTTCCGACACTTCCTTCCGACACTTCCTTCCTTCCTTCCTTCCTTCCTTCCTTCCTTCCTTCCTTCCTTCCTTCCTTCCTTCCTTCCTTCCTTCCTTCCTTCCTTCCGACACTTCCTTCCGACACTTCCTTCCGACACTTCCTTCCGACACT
Source organism: Ammospiza maritima maritima (assembly GCA_036010785.1). Taxonomy (NCBI): domain Eukaryota; kingdom Metazoa; phylum Chordata; class Aves; order Passeriformes; family Passerellidae; genus Ammospiza; species Ammospiza maritima. Next base: position 27,489 of record JAYKTQ010000464.1, read on the forward strand.
TCCTTCCTTCCT
>JAYKTQ010000464.1:45000-47596 GCA_036010785.1 Ammospiza maritima maritima
TTCCTTCCTTCCTTCCTTCCTTCCTTCCTTCCTTCCTTCCTTCCTTCCTTCCTTCCTTCCTTCCAACACTTCCTTCCGACACTTCCTTCCGACACTTCCTTCCGACACTTCCTTCAAACACTTCCTTCCTTCCTTCCTTCCTTCCTTCCTTCCTTCCTTCCTTCCTTCCTTCCTTCCTTCCTTCTTCCTTCCTTCCTTCCTTCCTTCCGACACTTCCTTCCGACACTTCCTTCCTTCCTTCCTTCCTTCCTTCTTCCTTCCTTCCTTCCTTCCCTTCCTTCCTTCTCTCCTTCCTTCCTTCCTTCCTTCCTTCCTTATTTCCTTCCTTCCTTCCTTCCTTCCTTCCTTCCTTCCTTCCTTCCTTCCTTCCTTCCTTCCTTCCTTCCTTCCTTCCTTCCTTCCTTCCGACACTTCCTTCCGACACTTCCTTCCGACACTTCCTTCCGACACTTCCTTCCTTCCGACACTTCCTTCCTTCCTTCCTTCCTTCCTTCCTTCCTTCCTTCCTTCCTTCCTTCCTTCCTTCCTTCCTTCCTTCCTTCCTTCCTTCCTTCTTTCCTTCCTTCCTTCCTTCCTTCCTTCCTTCCTTCCTTCCTTCCTTCCGACACTTCCTTCCTTCCAACACTTCCTTCCGACACTTCCTTCCGACACTTCCTTCTGACAGTTCCTTCCAACACTTCCTTCGACACTTCCTTCCGACACTTCCTTCCTTCCTTCCGACACTTCCTTCCGACACTTCCTTCCGACACTTCCTTCCAACACTTCCTTCCGACACATCCTTCCTTTCTTCCGACACTTCCTTCCTTCCTTCCTTCCTTCCTTCCTTCCTTCCTTCCTTCCTTCCTTCCGTCACTTCCTTCCGACACTTCCTTCCGACACTTCCTTCCTTCCTTCCTTCCGACACATCCTTCCTTCCTTCCGACACTTCCTTCCGACACTTCCTTCCTTCCTTCCTTCCGACACATCCTTCCTTCCTTCCGACACTTCCTTCCGACACTTCCTTCCGACACTTCCTTCCTTCCTTCCGACACTTCCTTCCTTCCTTCCTTCCTTCCTTCCTTCCTTCCTTCCTGCCTTCCTGCCTTCCTGCCTTCCTGCCTTCCTGCCTTCCTTCCGACACTTCCTTCCTTCTTTCCGACACTTCCTTCCTCCCTTCCTTCCTTCCTTCATTCCTTGCTTCCGACACTTCCTTCCGACACCTCCTTCCGACACTTCCTTCCTCCCTTCCTTCCTTCCTTCCTTCCTTCCTTCCTTCCTTCCTTCCTTCCTTCCGACACTTCCTTCCGACACTTCCTTCCGACACTTCCTTCCTTCCTTCCTTCCTTCCTTCCTTCCTTCCTTCCTTCCTTCCTTCCTTCCTTCCTTCCTTCCTTCCTTCCTTATTCCCTTCCTTCCTTCCTTCCTTCCTTCCTTCCTTCCTTCCTTCCTTCCTTCCTTCCTTCCTTCCTTCCTTCCTTCCTTCCGACACTTCCTTCCGACACTTCCTTCCGACACTTCCATCCGACACTTCCTTCAAACACTTCCTTCAAACACTTCCTTCCTTCCTTCCTTCCTTCCTTCCTTCCTTCCTTCCTTCCTTCCTTCCTTCCTTCCTTCCTTCCGACACTTCCTTCCGACACTTCCTTCCGACACTTCCTTCATCCTTCCTTCCTTCTTCCTTCCTTCCTTCCTTCCTTCCTTCCTTCCTTCCTTCCTTCCTTCTTCCTTCCCTACTTCCTTCCTTCCTTCCTTCCTTCCGGCACTTCCTTCCTTCCGACACTTCCTTCCTTCCGACACTTCCTTCCTTCCTTCCTTCCGACCCTTCCTTCCGACACTTCCTTCCGACACTTCCTTCTTTCCTTCCGACACTTCCTTCTTTCCTTCCGACACTTCCTTCCTTCCGACACTTCCTTCCGACACTTCCTTCCGACACTTCCTTCCGACACTTCCTTCCGACACTTCCTTCCTTCCTTACGACACTTCCTTCCTTCCTTCCTTCTTTCCTTCCTTCCTTCCTTCCTTCCTTCCTTCCTTCCTTCCTTCCTTCCTTCCTTCCTTCCTTCCTTCCGACACTTCCTTCCGACACTTCCTTCCGACACTTCCTTCCTTCCTTCATTTCGACACTTCCTTCCTTCCTTCCTTCCGAAACTTCCTTCCTTACTTCCTTCCGACACTTCCTTCCTTCCGACACTTCCTTCCTTCCTTCCTTCCTTCCTTCCTTCCTTCCTTCCTTCCTTCCTTCCTTCCTTCCTTCCGACACTTCCTTCCTTCCTTCCTTCCGACACTTCCTTCCGACACTTCCTTCCTTCCTTCCTTCCTTCCTTCCAACACTTCCTTCCTTCCGACACTTCCTTCCTTCCTTCCTTCCTTCCTTCCTTCCTTCCTTCCTTCCTTCCTTCCTTCCTTCCTTCCTTCCTTCCTTCCTTCCTTCCGACACTTCCTTCCGACACTTCCTTCCGACACTTCCTTCCGACACTTCCTTCCGACATTTCCTTCCAACACTTCCTTCAAACACTTCCTTCAAACACTTCCTTCCTTCCTTCCTTCCTTCCTTCCTTCCTTCCTTCCTTCCTTCTTCCTTCCTTCCTTCCTTCCTTCCTTCCGACACTTCCTTCCA